>VDFB02255489.1:0-27944 GCA_007258455.2 Sequoia sempervirens | reverse complement strand
TATATATGCTTGGTGAGAGCTGCTAGAGGAAATCTAGTAATTTTCAATAAAGAAAGTGGATCATGGATTTGCTTCTCAATGGGTGATAATGTAGAGAATTTTTCTTCAACCTATAAAAAACCACAGTTTTCATCAACTCGGTGTTTTTAGGCTTCGACATTAGCACTTGGATCTGGTTTGGTGTTTCATCTTAGTAACATCAACAATAGTTAAAGATTAAATAGGATTAAAAAAACCTATAAAAGAAGTGGAAAAGAAGACAAGGAGTATGCAGCAGGTGAAGCCTCAATCTGTAGTAGCATAGTAGAAGTATTCCTATTTTCTTTTTGTGGCTGAGGTGAGATCTTCTTTGGATCTGTTATGCTCTATTTTTTAAAAAAAAATTATGTTGACATTTTTCCCTTTTCTTTTAGTAGTTTATGAGCAATAACTATAAACATACTCTTAAGGAATGTTGGAACAACTTGACCTAACAGAAGAAGGAGATTGAAACAAAAGAAATCATGAGAATAACCGATGTGCATATTGACAAACAAGCTTATATTTACAGCAACAATCTTCCAATCTGACTAACACTATCATGTAACTCCTTGACAACTTTTTTAAGTCTCTTTGTCAAGCTCTTGATTCAATGGATTGTGGATTGAATTGCACATCATCATGTGATGTTGAATGTAAGTTTCAAGCTAATCTTCCATTTTTTTATCTGCTTCAACCAACCAACACTGGAAAAGTGCTCCTTCGAGTAAATTTCTACCCCTTTTTTTAGAACACATCTCTTATAATTATGATTCATTTTGCACCTCCACATGTTTTTCTCTGACTCATCCAGTTTTGTTCTTTGTAATATTTGTTAAGCTCACAAGTTTTATATCTTATTTGTGGAAGAGAATTTCTACATCAGCAGATTTTTTACCTATTCCAAATTCAGTTGAAATGATGAATGCTGCTGTACTAGAGGATTTGATAGCCTCCATCAACTCCAGCCTGAAAAAGGTGTTTCCCCTTATCCCATTTTCACATATTTGTAGTATTGTGAACATGAGCATTTTAGTTAGATATAATTCTAGTGATTTAATGTTTTCCATGCAGATGGGGTTCCAAGATTACAACTCTCTTAAACCATGAGCGGGGTTGTCATAAAAAATTGAATTGGCTTGTTAAAGAAAGTTTACAATTCAGGTGTGTTCATTTAAAAGTGATTCCATATGTAATAGATTATGATAAATTAGACTATGATATTGATCTATTGGTTGTTCCATTTTGTCAAACATCTATGCAGACAAAACAATTAACTAATAACCAGTGATGGAGTAGTAGTATTCTCTCTGAATAAAATCTATGTTGGGTATTTATTGAAGGGCCATTGAATTTATATCTGATATGAATGAAGTGAGGTCATTAACTACTGGTGAGAAGCATTTTCGAAGAAAAGAAATTGCAATTTTAGGGTTGTCGCATGGATTCCAAGGACAAGTGCAGCTAGAATGAATGATTAGACAAATGTGGTTTAAGTAATCTTGGGCTATTCTTTGCGCAGTCTACAATTCAAGAACAAGGATTCTGAGGTATTTATACATTTTTTAATAATGGATTTTGATGTGGGTATTTACTTTGTGTATCAATAATATTTTTTTCATTTCTTTGTAGGAGAGAGTTTGTCAATCTAATCCCATGTATTTCTGTGCGTGAAGATCTTTGTAGCTTGGCTTATTGATTGTTTTATTTATACCTCAGCATGTGAATATGCTTGTTTTGTTCTAATCAATCGCCATTCACTCTGATATGGGTATCTATGTTTTCCTTGCATCTCAATTTTGATATTTTTTTTATCTAATAATTACTTTTTTCTTTGTATTTGTTATGGAAAATTTCCCTTGTTGATTGCCACCCCCAGATTGCACCTACCTTCACTACCCAAAGAGTTGCATGTTTTTAGTTTATTCACTAATTCAATATTTCTAGATATGCATCTAAAATTCTTCAAGGTATTTGAATAGGTTTCCGCTACAAAATTGTGAAATTTAGTTATCGAGCTCATCCCATTTGATTCTCAATTTTGATGTTTTTCATGACACTTTGGTGATTTATTTCTTGTTTTCTATATAGGATGCTGTTGACATTGTTGTAATTGTGGCTAGATATGCCTGCAATTCTGTTATTCTAAGAAATTTTAAACAAGATCCAAGCTTTACTAGATTTTCTGTATTAATTGTTCTATTTGTACCAGGACATAGGGTAATGTTGTTTCATGTGAATTCAGTCATGGTAGGGAACTATGATATGGGCTTGAGTTTTTCCTTTCAACTGATCTATGTGTCAAGTTTCAACTGCTTTCTTCTTGACAACATTTTGGTGCATTTTTTTGCCCTTAATTTTCTTATGTGGAACAATTTGGATGGTGCAAGTAGTTGTGGCCAATTTGCTTGTATTTTTGGTATGGTAGGCAATTGTGGGCATGAGTTTTCCATGTTGATGACCTGCCATTTTTATAACTTGTATGAGGTCTGTATCTTTCTTAACCTTTTCTAGGAACAACATGTATGTCCCTGGATGAATAGTTCAAGGTCTTTCTGTATTAATTGTTTTCTTTGTATGTTGGCAGGTGAGTATTCCTTATTTTGTCTAGGTTCAAAACTTCAATCAATCACTAGGAATTATGTTATGGTTGTGTATGATTTTCTATTTATGGATGTTCATAGATGACATTTTGGTGATTAATTAACCTTTGTTTTCCTGTTATGTGTGTAGTATAATCTCAATGATGTAAGTGGATGTGACTAGATGTGCCTTTAATTTGGCATCCTTAGAGGTTTTGAGCATAATGGAAGCTTTACCAGATCAGTTGGTGTGGGAAGTACTGCATCAGATTAAGAACACATTAGACCAAAACACTTTTGCCCTACTCTGCAAAAGATTTTATCAAATTGAGAGGGACCAAAGGGAATATTTGAGGGTGGGGTGTGGTTTAAACCCAGCAAATGAGGTGTTATCTACCCAACAAATGAGGTGTTATCTACACTTTGTATATGGTTCCCTAACTTAGCCAAAGAGGAGATAATGTATTCTACACTGGCCTCACTGATCTAACTCTCAGCTTCTGGACATTTATTACTGATGCAGGTCTAGGGTATCTGGGTTCTTGTAAAGGGCTTAAAGCATTGAGACTAAATTTCACTATAGGGATAACTGGTTGTGGAATACTACAAAAACCTGTTGACACTTCATTTGACTAGGCGCCTCAATGTGAGTAGTGTAGATTGGCTTGAATATTTATATATTTGGCTTGAATATGTATATATTTCCCTAATTGTTTGAGCTATCCCCCTTCCACTGAAACTGTAACTGTTTAATAAAAGTCTATGAACTTCCAAGAAAATGTAATTCACAGGTGTAAAGCCAAATGTCATAAATTTTGTCAGCATTCTACCTTTGTGTGTAGAAAAAGGTAAGTGCATTTTTTAATTTTTATTTTTGACAGCTGGACATTACCCTATCCCTGTTTTTTTTTTTTTTTGGATATGGATCAACTCAAATAGTCTCGTTTTAGAAAGTTAAGTTGCATGAGACATTTTTGTCATATGTTGGTGTGATGTGTGTTTTGAATAATTTTCAGCTCTTTATTTTAACTCCTATTGGATAGCACTACTGACGACATAACATTTGACAATTCAATTAATCAAAGTCGCCAATAATGACAAACCTAACAAGAGAAACTTATAATGACAAAATAGTAGTGCAAAAAAATGGAACCATGCATGTAGATATTTATGGTAAAGGAGTTTGATTATTTTCCAAATTCATAGGTTTTGTTTCAATCATCTTTGGATCCTTCTAGATAAATGCATACCACTTCTCCAATGAGACTTTTATTGCACAAATGTACCAAAAAATAGACCTTTTTCAAATTGAACTTCCACACCTCTTCGGTGTACCCATTGCAAATCAAGGTGCGATTGCAAACATTTTCAGATTGGTGGAGACAAAAAGAAAGGGCACTTCTCTTATTTTCATTAGACGAATGGAAATGAATAATGTTGTAAACTTATTTTATTAAGACTCTAAATATTATCTTCTTTGTTATTACAGTAGATAAACTCTACAAACCCTTTGCTGATTGGAGTTCTATTCATGGTTTTTATTTTCAAGTTTCAACTGCCACTATTGTCATACTATTCTTCAAGACTGGCCTATCAAACAATGATATAGATGTTGTGGATATCCTTACACAATTGGAAATAACAAAATTATATTATGGAATAGCTCTGTACAAAAAAGGAGAACCAATATCTTTCAAATAGTCATGTTACATTGCTGTATAGGTGCAGATGATAAGGGGGCTGTTGATGTTATTTTCATTTATGATACATGCATAAATATAAGTAGTCCTGTTGAGATCAAAATAGGCAACATTTGTTTCTAAAATTTACAGTTCTACAATCTTGTATCTTATTTTATTTAGTTTCTATTAAAGAAGATATAATTGTGAACAACACAATTTAGCAAGATAGTATACCAACATGTACATGTTATGTTTGCAATATGTAGTTATCAATTTTTTGTATACAAACACACTTCTTCTGTATTACTCATTGTCTAATAGAGCAACTTGATGAAGGTCAGTCCAAAATTGATGAAAAAAGTTTCATAATTTATAACTAACTCTCACTAGTAATTAACTATTATATCAAGAGACATTACTATATTAACATTGAAAAAACTATAATAGTGTGAGTGTATTTACGAAAAACCCTTAAATTTGATGTTCATTTTTATAACAAATCAATAATTAGAAATTATATATAATATTTTAAAATTTAAACTAAATATAATGATCATTTTTACATCAAAATCATTTAATATAATAAAATAATTAATTATAAAAACAAACTAATAATTAACTATTATATCCATACTATTATAGTAGAAAAAATAATAATAATGTGACTGTATCACTAAAAATCATTAATCTAAATTTGATGATAATTTTATTTCTTGTTAAGTTTTCACATTATTATTGCATCTGTGTGTAAAAGCAAAAATTAATGTTTATGATAATTCAAAAATATTATATTATAAAAGTATATATTTGTTTACAAGAAAATTATAAAATATATTTTATAAATTATTATGTTACTAAATATATTATTATAAAACTATATATTGGTTATTTATCTATATATTTGTCAAATTTAATTTATATCTTCATAATTACAAATTAAATGAAAATAAATATTTCAGATCAATTCATATGATATTTTCAAAATTAAAAAATATATTTTAAAAATTTATTTATTTTCACCAATCTTTTCTTTAATTGACCTTCAGCACTTCGGCGTACCCATTGCACATCAAGGTGCAATTGCTAGTTATAGCTGTTATGTCATGCGGAAATCATAAAGTCGTTTGCGTGACGGAGTATAACATATCCCGTAAAATAAGAGGCATCAAATGATATATATGGAAGCAAGATCGAGCCAACAGCTGTTTTATTTTAGATAAAAATGAATTATAATCAGAAATATGAGATTTAATCAAAGTGTATGACGTCCCAATCGGATCACCATGTAGACGGTGATTAACATAAATATGAGATTAATCAAAGATAATATATACACAGTCGGATCACCATGTAGCTTTCAGCCTATATGACTTGTGGCTGATCAGTCAAGAGTTGCTTTATCTTATTATTTGTCTTCTTAATTTTTGGAGAGTGAAAAAATCCTTGGCTTTTGTTAAGGAAGCTTTTGTACCAGTTGGCAGAAAGCTTCGGAAGTCGTTTTTCTGTGGTGAAATCAAGATGATAAAGGCCAAAGCGTAGAGTGTAGCCATAGGTCCACTCAAAATTGTCCAGAATGGACCACACGTAATAGCCCTTCACATCTGCTCCTTTTCTGACAAACACCACCACCAACACCCTAAATTTGAGCAAAAAATAATGGAAAAGGATTTGAATCCGGTAGAAATTGTATAGGCGTATAACCATAATACCGTATGGCGGCTCCCAAATATGTCAGGTAGCTTTTGATATACTCAACTCTTCCAACATCATTTAGAACATCTGCCAGTGGAGCCGAGGAATCATTCCGTACTTCAGAATAACCTGTGTGCACTTTCATATATTAGAACAGTTTTTTAAGGGAGTTTAGCAGTGAATATTTAGTTTTGATTTGTTTAAGTAGTTCATTTGATCAAATTATTATTTTTATAACTCATCTATTAATATAATTTAAGTTGAATCTGAAGGACCAGTATAAAATGAACAAAACGTTGTTTACATGAAAAAACCAAGATCCATTCACTCACCATTTTCTGTGATGATTATAACTGGGTTATTATATCTTTGTTTCATGTACATGATAATCCTTTCTATGCCATATGGCACAACATAGTTGTCATCCATGCCCGTCTGCAACACCATTAAAATGGAACATCACTTACTGTTAACTGGGTATTGTGCAAGAAAAGGAATTTCTCATAGATTAAAAGTTATAAGCCAGACATACCAGCTCGCCGATGGGTATTCCATCTCTCTCACCTGCAATAAAAGCCGTATTTATCAAAAAGTTGCCCCCAATGAATGTTTTGGTTTGGAGATAAGCTGTATGCCTTACCAGTTATATAAGCCAAGGCATTCGGTTCAATGCTTATTTTCAAACAAGGCGAGAGGAGGCAATCCCTGACGTACAATGTGGTGTAATGGTTGATGCCGATAAAATCATAAGAGCCTCTCACTTTCTCCTGCATTTGACTGGAAAACGTAGGCAGACGCCACCCTAACATTTTGCACATTTCAGGTGGATATGCTCCATAAACAATGGGGTCTAGAAACCTATTGAATCATGCCCACAAACGGTAACTTAACTGTAGAATTGCAAACTGTAAATTCTAATGTTCAAATGAATGATAGTTTGTGAAAATATTTTTAACCTTAATGTTTCAGATAATGTTTTATGATCCATTATCAGAATGAGATTGAGCTAGGGAAAAATCCCATTCAAATCAATTGTAGTTTTCCTTCAACTCAATCTCATCCTCATCCTGATAAGAGATTATAAAACATGAAAAGATGTTACAGAATTAAATCCGGAAATTGATGGACATCAATCGATATATGCGATTAAAAGGTGTTCCCTACCAGGCCGTGTCGAATTCCAACACTCTGTGCACTGCAGCTCTGTCATCTGTTATACTCCTCATAGGCTCGTACCAACGAGCAGATACCACAATACCAATAGACCCTGTATTCTTACTCTGCAATTTTTGTGACAGATGGTCATTGTTAAGCTATAAATTGTATGAAAATATCAGATCTGCTCCACTCTGCTCAAACATCAAATGATTTAATAGTTAAACAAAATATTAATAAAAGAATAGTAGATTTGCCTCTTATGGATTAAATACATTTAAAGCAAATTTAACTTGTAACCTGATATTTTGTTCTGTAGATATCTACTGCTGCTGCATGTGATAATATAACAATATGAGCAGCCAGATAGGGTTCTGTTTCTGAATTGCCCCCACTGCAATTCCCAAACGGCCAAGAACACCGAGCTGGTGGATATTCTCCACTTAGGTAAGCTTTCTGAATAAATATATTTGGCTCGTTGAATGTCACCCAGTATTTCACTCTGTCGCCGAAAGCTGCAAAGCAAACTTCTGCAAATGCTTGGAAGTCCTTTCTGCATAACTCCCAATTTTTAATATTAGGACAAACAAAATAATCTGTTATAGAAAATGAAGACATGGATAGATTTTTAATTTACATAATATTGGGACTTAACCAGCCGCCATATTCATCCTCTAAGGGCTGTGGCAAATCATAATGATTCAATGTCACCAATGGTTGTATTCCTGCACCAATCATAAATATAATGAAAAAATGGAGAGAAGGGTATGAATTTAAGGGATACCTTTAGTCACAGCTCGTACATACCTTTGGACAGTAGTGCGTTGATAAGATCATTGTAGAACTTTATTCCCTTCTCGTTGACAGCTCCTCGTCCAGCTTTATTAAAAACATAATACACAAATGAATGGTTAAACAGACCATCTGTAACACACTTTTATTTTTTAAGGGAGGGTTAAAGTGCGATCAGGTCCCGAACTAAATAATTAATATATTGACTACAACATATTAATTGTTTAGTTTTTGTTATTTTCAAGATAGGATTATGGTATATATTTGAAAGAATTTGAGATCTTAATATGAAAAAACAATAAGAATTTACTGTAAGAAAAAAGATCAAATCAGTATCTTCTAATATTGCACTAAAATTAAAACTATTAGAATTATGATTTATACCTGGAAGAATTCGAGACCATGAAATGGAGAAGCGATAAGAATCCACTCCAATAAAATGCATCAAATTAATATCTTCCTAGATTGCATCATAATTTTGGTTAAGATTAATTAAAACAATTATTTAAGAATCAATAATTAAAAAAAAAACTTTTCTGAACAAATATTTTTTTTTGATATTTCAAATCACACTTGTAATCTTACTTCCTTACTTGAATAATAAATCACTAAATATAATTCAAACATTATGAAAACAGAGGTTTCTCGAAAAAGCCTTAAAATTTTATATTATTGAAAAACATCAACCACCCAATTATGTACAAATACCAGGTAACGATGGTAGTGGTCGTCAGCTACATCCCCATTGCTTCGGTCAAGAATATTTCCTGTATCATTAATCAAAGTCATGGAGAAGTAGAAAAGGAAAAATCAACTGTAGAAATAATTAACACATCTCTGAACAAACCTGGGTGATTGTGTGTAAAAGCATCCCAATTGCTGAGACCCTTCCCATCTTCCAAATATGCACCTTCTACCTGCAAACACCAAGTTAACTTAAAAATTGCAAAATTTCACAAAATAAGTGTTGAAATGGAGCCATATGCAATGGGGAAACGAACCTGATAGGAAGAGGTAGCAGTTCCAAACATGAATCCTTTTGGAAAACTGCTTCTATCAATCTCTCCATTTCCTAAAACTGTACCCACCATTATAACTATCACGACTATCGTTTTGGACATAATTGCCCTCCCCTACATGTCAAACACTAAAGAAACGATTGCAAACTAAAAAGCGTAGGCAAAGTGTGAGATTGTCAGAGTGTTGGATGTCCTTTTATAAGAAAGAAAGCGTAGAAAAATGGTCTGGTCGGTTAACAGTTGATTACATAACGAAAAAGCCAGAGGCATGAATCGTAGTTGGATGTGGCTGTCAAGATCATAAATGCTTGAAAAGATCGATAGCAGAATCATGCCAAGAAGCTAATGGCGGCTAAATAAAATGAGAGGGGGACATTGAAAGATTGTTTGTGTGACGTTGATGACTGCGGTGAAAGCAGATTCAATGGAGGAAAACGTTTGACGAGAACAAATCTACCTGGGCAAAGAAAGCAAAGACAAATGGTTAAAACATCACTTCTTCCCTCCATGATCGTATCTGACCCACTGCTTGACATAGCTTTTCTTCTCATTAAAACACAGTCTTACCTACCAGTCTCTCACATTCTAAGACTCAATTCGCTCCTTTGAATTTCTTTCCTTGATTGTTTGTTATGAAGGGAAGGGTAAACATGAGTATATTGTCATGGTGTGTACAGATTCCAGGCCCTGTAAAAGTGGATGGAAGGATTTGTCTTTCAAACTACCCTTTCAGATAGCTCCATTTTGTCACTTATTCAAAATGAAATCTTTGATTTTGACAATTGCATACGGAAGATACAGATTCTGATTCTACTTAATAATGCCACAAATTCTAGAGAAGCCGGTGCGTGCGTAAGGTAATTATGGGACATGTGGCATAGACATGGCGTAGGATGATCATGGATTCTTTGAATATGGTTGTTAGGCATGTGGGTGGAGAATTTTATTTTATGTGTGATTGGAACTCGAGACCAACCACTTGTTCAATCTGAAAATTTCAGCCAACCTCTTGATTTCATTTGAATTATTAGGTAGGTATTGGATGGAGAAATTTTGGATCTGTATGGATTTGGAGATCAGTTATTTTTTGAAATCAAGTGTTTAGTCAGACAAAATAATCCAATCAATCAAAATAATTGATGAGAGATAAGTTAGTATATTCTTTTATTATATCATCTTCAAATCCCTAAATATCTAAAATAAAGAATGAAACTAAATAATATAAGCTCAGCTGTCTAGAGAAGAAATATACTGGCTAGTGTCTCCATCTCATTTGGAGTTTGCAGAAAATTGCATCTAACATATAATTGTATATTCTTATTAATGAGAATAATAATCTCATATAATTAAGTATTATTTTCCTTATTAATGAAATAATATTATTGTATAATTAAGTATTATTTTATTTAGTTTTATTTTATATTAAGAGATTGTCATGTTGGGGCTTCACACAAATAACTAGAGCAGTGTCAATTTCACTCGCACAATTTGAAGAGTTAATTTTGAAGGAAAGGAGTCATTTGACTTCAAATCCACCCAAGCCACTCCCATGAGTAAATTTTGGTGCTCAAGAATTTAATGTGAGATTTTGAGCTTGAGGGGTCGGCCAGCATTTAAGACACTAGTTTCTGGTGCTCAAGGATGACCCCAAAAAACTTTGATTTTTGGAGGGAGTTTTGAGGACCTGGTGGTGTGAGGAGAAAAATGAGAGAGATTTGCAACATAAAAGAAGAGAGACTGTATTGTATGTAGGGAGAACATATATAGGGGAGATGGTCTAGTAATGTTTATGTATCATTTAATTAATTTTTTTCAATAGTTAATACATGAAAATTAAAAGTCCACTAAAGTATTTCACATGCATTAATACATGTTCACTTGTTCATGTGTACTTTATTATGTTAGTGCAATTGCAATATAGAGGAGAGGGCTCAGTAGCCACCCACTCTAATTTCGTGCACCCTAAACTCCTAAATGGTACATTAGATTTTCATGATTTTTTTTGGGTTTCTTCATATGTGACATAGAGCTTAAAGTTATTATTTTATCTTTTAGAAGTTATGATGATTGCATCATGAATCGTTAAAGAGTATTTTTATAATTTTATTTTTGTCACTATATATATATATATGCATAATTAGGAATATTAATTAGAGTTGTGATACCTTTTTGGTGGTCATAATGCAGATTATTGAGGCGTCCATGTGTGGATATTAGTCAACACTCCAAATGACGACTTTTGGACCTTTGTGCATATAATAAATTATCCCAGAATTATCGTAACTACCTAGAAGCTGAAACAATAGCTTTATGATTTTAAGCATATACGAAGGAATCTATTTTTTTGTAAAAAATTGATATACCATTTTGAAGCTTAGGGTACATGAAGTCAGGGTTGAGGGTTACCACGCCCTCTCCCCTAGAGAATATCATCTAATAGAATTTTAGATGATATTATATTTTAGGTCCAAAATAGACATGAGAAGGAGTGAGTGTGAATGCAACATAATGTGATGTCATTTGAGAGAAATTTTTTATTTTGTATGCCACAAATCCCAATATGGAGTAGTTGAAATATCTTTTATAGGGGTACGGATAAAATAGAGAGATGTGAGCAATTGAGTCTAAGTAGAAGTTTGAGATAAAAGGTCTAAATTTTAGAATAATACATTGGTGTGTATAAGGAAATGAAGGTTTAAGAAGTTAATGGAGAGGGATAAGATTATGTGTTAGTGGAGTCATGTATTAGAACAAAAGAAATAGGTAGAATTATTTGTTATGGCTTGTTACCTAATAAACAAGTATCCTTCATTCACTCTTATTGATAAGAGACCTATGGAGGTGTAATGTTCCTAACACAAACTTTAACATTAAGACTGTTTTGTAGATTGAATTCAATAAACGACATCACATGAAGACACATATCACTTGGATATAATTAGTAAACTTCAAAATTTTATCCATATATATACTAATATCAAATACAATTCATTAATACTGATCCAAAATGATATACAATGCTACCATAGATCAACAAAAATACTAATAACTTCCTTACAGATTCCTTGAAGCTCAAATGTTATCCCTAAATGAGAATATCCTTATGAACTAAAGGGATTTTGTCCTTTGATCCTAGTGATCACTAGGTTTTCTTCCAATCATCACAAACTTCTCTAGGTATTTTTCCATATAAGGAATTAGAACACAAGTGTCTCAAAATATAAAAAATGTTATAATGATCTAATACCTATTACAAGGATTGACTCCCTACATTTATATGCTAATAATTCCCCCTAAGGAATAGGTCAACTTTGAGCCAAAATGGTGCCAATTCCTAGAATTTGAATTTCAACATGCTACACTAGGTTGGCATTGAGGCCAAAGAAGATTCTTTTGGAGTTCTAAGTGCACCACCTTGTAGACCCATCCACACGCATCCTTGGCCTTTTCATTCTTCCTAATACTTCATTATTGGCACTACATGTTCAAGAGGTGGTCCACTCAATTCACCTAAGTGATTAGTCATTGAGAAGCTAACTCAATCATCTTCTAATGAAGGTACCTTTTGAAAACCTAGTCCTTGCTTCACGAGTTCTCGATATGATGTGCACATTCCTTTGTGGAATGTATGTTTCAATCCACAACTTTAGATATGTTCTTGGCAAGAGATATGGCACAATTTTTGAATCTTCCATGGCGTGAAAGGGGTGAAATTGGATAGTTTCTCATGGTGATATTCTTTTAATGATACCTTTCTAGAGATTGATTGCTTCCTTATGAAATTTAAGTAAAATTTATATGGTTCTTGGGTGATCTCACTTCTTTGGTCATAGGCTAGTTGGCTCTTTTTTGGTGGAATGCAGAACATTTCTTGAAAGCCACTCTACAACAGTGTTTTCGCAAAAAGGGACCTAAAAAATCCCCCCTTCTCAAAATTTCTTATCCTAAAGCAATGTAAATTTGGATGCTCTAGAATGCTAAATCCTTCCCAGGTAGCATCTACAATTGGAAAATTCTTCCAACGGACAAGATACTTAGTTATGTCGTGGTTGGACTTATATTTTTTATTCTAGTATCAATCACAACTTTTGGAATAAGGATGAGTTTCTCTTCATTATCTAGTGGTGGTAACTCAATGGTAGGATTTATATACAATCCCAAGGCTTTCTTTAGACATGACACATAAAATACGTTATGGATTTTGTTGTCTACAAGAAGTTCCACCTCATAAGTGACTTCTCCAACCCTCTGAGTAATCTTGTAGGGCCTATAGAAGTTAGGATTGAGCTTTTCTGCCCCTCCTCTCTTGACAAAATATTGTCTATATGCCTTCAACCTTATGAATACCATATCTCCTACCTCGAATGATCTCTCTATGCACCTCCTATCTACATACATATTTTGCTGATTTTGGACAACTTGCAGATGATCCTTGAGAGTTATCAAAATTTTTTGACTTTGATTTAACAAATTTATTGTTGTTAGAACTCTTATGTCTATGATTACTAACTCTACAAAGGTTAATGCATCATATCCATAGAGTGCTATGAAAGGAGACATGCCAATGGACATGTGATGAGTTGTGTTCTAGTAATACTCCCCCAAGTGTAGCAATTTGATCCAAGTTTCTTGTTGACTAGTAGCATAATTCTTCAAGTATCCTTCTAGTCACTTGTTTACAATTTTAGTTTGTCCATTAATTTATAGATGGTATCTTATACTAGGAGTGAGCTTGGTGCATATCATATGGAATAATTCCTTCCAAAATGTACTAAGGAATCAATTGTTTCTATCGTGCTGACAATGTTCTTAGGTAGCCCATGCAACCTGAAAACTTCTTTGAAGAATAATTCTATAACTTCCATAGATTTTTATTCATTTCTAGAGATGGAAAAGAAATGATCATATTTAGTCAATCTATTAGCTACTACATAAATCCAATATTTCCCTTGCACCTTGGATAATTCGGTAATGAAATCCATTGATCAAAATCCTACTAAATAAAGGTTTTAGCAATTAGATCAAAATCTCTTGCTCTCCCTTGTTTTTATGACATGTGATGCATTCCTAGATATGAGTGGAAAAATCCTCTTGAGGCCCTTCCAAGAGAAACTTTCTATGATCTACTGGAAAGTTTTGTAGAACCTGAGATTCCTTGTTGTAGGTGCATTACAACATGCTTCCAATATCTTCTCTTTCACCTTGGATCCTAGAGCTAGGAACAATTTATTCTTGAATAGAATAAAACCTTTTGAAACCACATATTGGTCATTGTTCTCTTCACCAACAAAAATTATAGTAGCAAAATGATCCTTGGAATATTCCTCCATTATTGAATCCTTTCAGTCCATTGATGTGATACACATGACATAGAGTAGGTCTCCTAGAGAGTGCATCTGCCACAATATTCTTTTTCCCTTTGACATATTCAATGTCAAAATAATACAGCTTGAATTTTACTTTCCCATTTTTGTTTCCTATCATTTAAATTTTGTTGGCTGAGGAAGAATTTCAGAATGTTGTGATATGATTTCACCACAAATATTCCATACACTAGGTATTGCCCAAAATTTTCCAAAGCATGCATTATGGCTAACATCTCTTTGTCATATATATGGAATATCCACTTTCATTGGCACTCAACTTCCTACTTTCAAATGCTATGGGGTGTCCCTTTTGAGAGAGAACAACTCCAATTCCCTCACTAAAAGCATCAAATTCTACAACAAATAGAAGTGAGAAACCAAGAATTGCAAGAACCAGACAAGAATTCATTACCTTTTTCAGCTTCTCAAAGGCCCTTTATCCTTCCTTTTTCCATTCAAAATATCGTTCTTTGGTAATATTGGTGATAGGTACTGCATATTGAGAAAATCCTTTGAAAAAACTTTGGTAATAGCTACACAGTCTAAAGATTCTTCTCAATTGAGATAAATTGGTAGGGTGTGGGAAATATAGAATAGTTTGGATCTTCTCTTGATCAACTTGACCTCATTTGGCACTTATGATATTCCCCATGTACAATATCTTTGTCAACCTAAACTCACATTTGAACATATTTTTAAAGAGATACCATTGTTCTACATTTCCCAAGACTATATGCAAATGGTTCAAATGTTCTTCCTATGTTTTACTATAGATTAGAATATCATCAAAGAAAACCAACACAAACTTCCTCAAGTGATTACTGAAAACATGATTCATGCATGATTGAAAATTTTTCAAAGCATTAGTGAGATCAAAGATCATAACCAAGAAATCAAAGTTCTGATAGTGACATCAAAAAGTAGTCTTCTATACTTCTTCTTCCCTCATACGGATTTGGTGGTATCTGGACCTCAATTCAATCTTTGAAAAGTATAATGCACCATGTATCTCATCAGTTAGCTCATCTATGCATAATATGGGGTTCTAGTACTTAATGGTTTTCTTGTTGAATATGCAGTATTCTATGCACATCCATAAGGTTCCATCCTTCTTCTTTACTATCACCACAGAAGATTCAAAAGGTCTAGAGCTAGATTTGATGTAGCCCATATCCAACAACCCCTTTATTGCTTTCTCTATCTCCTCCTTATAAATGCATGGGTGGTGGTAAGGAGTGGTCATAATTGACTATGATCTTAGTTCAAGTTCTATGATATGATGGAAACCTTTATCAGGTGGTAATCTAAGAGGAATATCATTGAAAACAAAACTATTCTTATCCAAAATATTTTGTACATCAATATCAACTTGTCTATTTTTACCTTTAGAAGAGTATTTTAAAATCGCCAAAAAACTAGCATCCCAATGAACTTGGCTCTTTTAGAAAATCCTTTCCCTTCTCCTAGTTGATACTACTTTTGGACCTCCATTAGTCATTCCATTTAGAACCACATCCTTCCCATTGGCTTTGAACTTGAGTTCCATCATTTGGTAGTTTGTAGTATACTCACCCAATGAATGTAGCTACTGCACACCTAAAATTACATCAATTTCACCCAAATCAATAACATAGAATTCACCATAAACCTTATTATCTCCAAATGTTATGTCCAACTTCAAAACTTTCTCCTTGTGGGATAAGTTATACCCACCCACCACAATGACAATGAAACCTTCATTTTTTTTTGCATTTAGCCTCCTCTTAAAAAATCCATTAATAAAGTTATTGGTGGCTCCTCCATCAATTAAGACAATCACTATTTATCTTGCAAGGACTCCATGGACCTTTAAAGAGTGGTATCTATGTGTTCTAGATATGGATGCTAAGATATCGTAATTTTCTTGCTCCTTATCTTCCTCCATCAGAAGGGTGACTTATGGATCATGAAACTCTTGAAGTCCATCTGATTCTGATTCTTTGTTAGAAATGAATTTTATATAGTGAAATTTCCCCTTACCTAGAAATCTATGTCCCAGAACTCATGGCTCTCTGCAAGAGAAACAAATTTTCTTTCTCTAGAGATCATTCTTAATATCCTCTTCTACCTTCTTCACCACATTAGGAGTTATATATTTGGATGCCAATGTCATATCATGTAGTGGTATTTTCTGAAAACAACCCTTATGGTTCCATGTACTAGTTTTAGATGGGTGAGAGAAAAAATTATTCAAAATTAATGGCTCAAGGGTTAGAACCCTTTTAATAGCCTCTTGTAAAGAGATTGGTGCAAAAAAATTCAAAAACTCCCTAAGAGGTTCACTGAGCCCTATAATAAAAAGGTGCACAATCCTCTTTTTTATATTTTAGGCACCATCACCACTACTTTCTAAAACCCCATTATATAGTCATCTACTGAGTAATGTTGTTTGATCATGGCCAACTTGCTGAAATATTCTTCTTCATCCTTCAACTCAAACCTATCAAGAAGCCTCTTTTAGAATTCATCAAATCTGTGTATCTGATATGGCCTTGAGTGGTATGGCCATGAAACCACCATTCATAGGCTTCCCCTTGGAGATTCAAAGAGGAAACTTAAACTACATCTTTCTTTATCATAGGGTTGAGCATGAAATGAGTTTCCATATTTTCTAACCATACTCTAGCTGAGATCTTATTACTCCCTTCAAAGCATGTTGTTGCAATTTTTCACAACTTATTCTTTAGATCCTTAATCTTGTATAAGAATTTCTTTGGTGGCTCACTCTTCCTTGCAAATTCTATGTAGTCTACATAAAACATCTCTAGTTTTACTTCTTCCAAAAAATATTTTTACTCACCATGCCATCTACGAATAGTTTCTAGATTGAAAGCATTGGTATTCACAAGTTCACTCCTCTTTTATTCAATTTTTCATAGGAATATGTTTCTTGGGTCCCCTGATGGAATATTATTCATGGGATCATTACTTTCACCATTGTTTTATGAGGTATCACCCTTTTTACCATTTTGATTTAAATTTCCCCTTGACATATTGTCTTCCAAAACTTTTAAAACATCTCTTGTCTCTACTTGGTTTGTGGGTATATCCCTTACCCGTCTTGTAATCTCATGGATTTCTACAATTGTTTCCTTAAATATTTCTTCATATTTTTACATCTTTCTTTTATTTGGGTTTGAATTTCCTTCTTGATCCAATTTCTTTAGTTCTTTTCTCTGGTACCTAATGTCCCTTTCACTCAACATCAAACATTAGGAAAAACCCTACAAGTTGGTAGAATCAAGCTCGGATACCACTATAATGTCCTTAACATAAACTTTAACATAAATACTAATATATAGATTGAATTCAATAAACAACATTACATGAACACACAAATCACTTAGATATAATTGGTAAACTTCATAATTTCATCCACATATTTGCTATATCAATTATAATTCAATAATACTAATCTAGAATGGTATACAATGCTTCCACAAATCAATAACAGTACTAATAACTTCCTTACATATTCCTTCAAACTCAGATGCAATCGTTGAATGAGAATTCCCTTATTAACCAAAGGGGTTTTGTCCTCCGATCCTAGTTACTGTTGGGTTTTCCTCTAATGATCATTAACTTCTATGGGTTTCCATCCATAAAAGGAATTGGAACAAAAGTGTCCAAAGTATAGAAAAATTATATAATGATATGATACTTATTACAAGGATTAAGTCCCTACATTTTTATGCTAATAATTTCCCCTAAGAAACTAGTCATCTTTGAGCCAAAATGGTGCTAGTACCCATAATTTGAATTTCAACATGATACACTAAATTATCCTTGAGGAAAAAGTGGATTCTTTTTAAGTTAGTGTGACACCATGCGGACCCATCCACACACTTCCTTGGCCCCTTCCTTTTGTATTAGACTTCACAATTGGCACTACATGTTCCAAAGTTGGCCCACTCAATTCAACTGAGGGATTAGCTGCTAAGAAGCTAACACAATCATCTTCTAATGATGGTATATTTCTGGAACTTGATCCATTCTTCATGAGTTTTGTATATAATTTTCACATGCCTTTGTGGAATGTATGCTATGATCTATAGCCTAAGATATATTCTTGTGGAGAGATGTAGAGAAATGTCTAGATCTTCCTTGGCATCAAAGGGTTGAAACTAAATATTTTCTCATGGAAATATTCTTTTTAGAGATACCTATTCAAAGATTGATCCTTTCCTTAGGGAATTTGGTCAGAATGTACATAGTTCTTAGGTGATCTCAGTTCCTTGGCCACATGGTGGTTGGATTTTTTTTTGTGGAATGGGTATATGCAGGACCATGATGGGCCAAAAAGTGGTGATATGATGGGTTTGTGGCTAACGACTTTTCTTTTTACAAAAAATTGATGAAACAAAAAAGGGTTTTTAAAGGAGATTCTCAAATTCCACCAATATAAATTATGCTTTACTTTGAATTTAATAAATAATTATTATTCATTTTCTATTTGAATTACGACTAATGTCTTGATTGATAGGCTGATTGAAAAACATCTATAGCTTTCAAATGGTATTAGTATTTTTGAATCTGAAACATGCGTCACATTGTATGCTTCACATAATATAAGATTAAAAGAAAAACAAATGAATTTTATGAATTTTTGACCAAGTTAAGGTGGTTAGACATACGTGTTTTTATATTTTTTAAAAGTTGTAATAAAAAATTCATAATTAATTATTTACTTGGAAAAAAATTACAAAAAAAAATGCATCACATCGAGACATGAGTCCTCTACTTGTATCTATAATCTTATAAAAAAATATTATCATTTCATTGTGGTTAGGGTGGTCAGATAGACACCTACTTATTTTTTCCTTGAAATTTATGTACTACTGCATTGAAATTTCAAATTTTCACCAAATAGATTTTAATAGATTTCAAATTTAATTCCCTTTCTTATATTTCTTTAGTGGTTTAACATACATTATTTACAATACTAAATTTAACATTAATATCAATATTATCATATCTCTTCTCTTACCGATTCGCTCATTCTTTTGCTCTTTCCATATCTATTTCCTCCCGTTTTTCCATCTTTTGATTTCTCACTAGGTGGTCATCCTTAAATTGGTGCTCGGGCTTAAATAGTTACCATTAACAATATTAATTAGAATTATAATTATAATTAGATATAATTATAATTATAATTAGAATTCTAATCATAATTATAATTGATATTATAATTAAAATTATATTGGTGTTCTAATTAGAATTAAATTAATTAATTATAATTATAATTATATTTAGATATAATTATAATTACAATTAGGATTCTAATTATTATTATAATTGATATTATAATTAAAATTATATTGGTGTTCTAATTATAATTGATATTATAATTAAAATTAAATTGGTGTTCTAATTAGAATTATATTATAATTAAAATTATAATATTGTGAATGTTTTAATGAATTATTATATTATTGTTCAATATTATCATTTATCTTTGCTTTCCATTTCATATATTCCTCTTTTGTTCATTTCTTATCTATTTTCCTCTTTTTTGTCAATTTGATTTCTTATTATATTAATTAGAATTCTAATTATAATTAGATATAATTAGATATAATTATAATTATAATTAGAATTCTAATTATATTTAGATATTATAATTAGAATTAGAATTATAATTAAATTGGTGTTCTAATTAGAATTATATTATAATCAAAATTATAATATTGTTAATGTTTTAATGAATTATAAAATTATTGCTCAATATTATAATTTATCTTTGCTTTCCATTTAATACATTCCTCTTTTGTTCATTTCTTATCTTTTTTCCTCTTTTTCTATTCTGATTTGGGCTTAATAGATACCATTTTTAATTCCTCTTTTGTTCATTTTTTATTGTTCTCTTTTGTGTCTTTCATTTTTCGTTTTGCTCCTTTTTATCCAATGTTTCTGTTTGTTTTTCCTTCATTTTTCTCTCGTATTCTTCCTCTCTAATTATAATCTAATTAATTTTAATTAGACTATAATTAGAATTCTAATAATTATAATTACAATTATAATTAGATATTATAATTATAATTAAATTGGTGTTCTAATTAGAATTATCTATTTGGCCTTGGCTTTGTTGTTTTTATTCATTGGTCTTTTTGTACCACTTATTTTTGATGTTAATCTCTTTTAATTATTAATTGAGGTTACAAAAATTGTTTCATAGCTTCACTATATGAATTATCTATAATTTTATAGTAAAAAAATTTAACCTTATTATTTAATATTACATATCATCTTAGTTTCCATTTGTTTATCTACTTTTCAATTTCTCTCGCTTGTCTCTTGTTGAATTTTCTCTAAGTTGTAGTCCTCTCTCAATTGTTTGGTGTCTTTCAATTTTTGTTTTGCTCCTTTTTTGTCAATAATTTTTCTCTCTTATATTTTCCCTCTTATTTTTTTCTCTCCTATTCTCTTCCTCTCTATTTTTTCAATTTTCTTACCTTACCTCTCTTATCTCGGTCTTTGTACCCATCTCTCTCCTCAACCTCTCACTTCTCTTCCTTTTAAGCAAAGTTAAGTCTGCATCTAACCATTTCTCATTTCCTGTGCTCTCTAGCATCCTGATGATGGATCACTGAGTGTGATCCGAAACGTTGATGAAAAAAAGCTCTAACACAATCAAAAATCCAAAAATTAACAATCTTCAGCACTATGGATTGTGGAAATCTAATAGCATTAACAAATAGATTTTTTTTAATAAAATAAACCTAGTAGTTTAGAAACTACATTCAATTTGCTACAGATTCTATTCTTACATATTTTTGAAATAATATGATAACTTATTCAAATTTTTACGTCAAGTTGCCTAACTCTGATTTTTTTGAATTTTTCGCCACTTAAGGGCCTATTTTTTCCATGATGATCCTGCACATACCGAATGCAGAATGTTTCTTGGATGCCACTCTACAACTGTCTTTCTAGAAAAAGGTACATTGCAAGAGGTTTGATAAAAATAATACTTTTTAATAAATATTATATTTTTTTGTTATGAGGCATATGCTCATGTGCATAGGGAAAAGGGGTCAAAATAGAAGAATGAGGCTATAAATTATTTTTTAATAGTTATGGTAAAGGTGTGAAGGGGTTGAAGATTTGGTCTCTCATGGTACAGAGTTTTGTCTAGCTGATTTTTTTTTTTTTAAGTTAAGTCTTCTTCTAATATATTGCAACCAAAAAAGGATGAAAAGAAAGATGTAGTCCAACTACTCTTAAAGATAGATCTAAAAGCCCATGAATGACCTAAAGAAAATAAAAGTTTGGATAATTCAAAGAGTTCTAAAAAAGAGGTAGAACCTCCACCTTAGCTCTTGAAGAGGTTCACTCGACACATTCAACAACAAGACATGCATAATCCTCATGATTAGATATTTATGTTTTCTTTAATTAATAACATAGTTAATGAACCTAGCACTACAAAGGATATGGGTATGAGTGATGCAAAGTCCTAGAAAGTGACCATTAATGAGGAGATGACTATGCTGAATAAAAATGACACATGGGATCGAGTACATTTTCTTGATGGGTGTAAACTCATTAGATGAAAATGATTTAAAAAAAAAAGTTCAGATGGTAGTGCTAGGAATGCAAGGAAAGATTGGTTGCAACATGATATTCTTAGGTTGAAAAATTATTATGGTGATATTTTCTCCTCAATTTCTAATATGGCATTCAATTTATTCTATTATCCATTACAACAAAATTTATCACATATTATTCTAGTGGATTTCTAAACCTATATTATTTTGGTGGAAAATTTTCCACAAGAAATTCTTTCTTTAGACAATCTTCAGAAGCAAAGAAAATAAATTAGTTAATAGGTGTTTCCTTTGTGAGGAGGAGGGGGAAAGTATTAATCATATACTCTTCCATTGTGTTTAATCTTGGAGAGTTCACCAAAAAATCCATACAATGTTCCTTCTTAGTTGGGATTGGCACAAGGGAACAAAGAACAAAACTATTCCTAAAGCTAGACTAATCTAGTGGATGGTTTTCCATAAGAAAATTCTTACATTAGACAATATTTAGAAGTAGGGAATGTAGTTACTCAGTAGTTTTTTCATTTGTGAGGAGGGGGAAAGTATTGATCATATCCTCTTCCATTGTGTTTACTCTTGGAGATTTCACAAAAAAATCCAATCAAGGTTCCTTCTTAGTTGAGCTTGGTACAATGGGACAAAAAGAATCATTGAATGTTGAACCCCCTTTCACTCACCCCCTTCTTATTGAATTATGGTCAAAGGCCTCTCTTCTCACTAGTTGGGCTCTCTAGAAAGAACACAACAATAGAGTCTTCAAACACAAAAACAAAATATCTTGGGAAGTGCTTGCAAATATCATCATCCAAAATATCAAGGAAATTTTAAAGGTAATATCTACCAAGCCTAAAAGAAAATGCTATGCCTTGGATATTAGTTTTTCTATGTCCTGGGATATTATTGGAATCCTTAACAATTTGAGCTCCAAAATTCCTACCACTTGTAACTCTATCTCTTAGACCCCCTGAGCTTGGTTGGTTTAAACTCAAATTTTATGGCTCTACAAAAGGGAACCTAGGTTGGGAAGGAAGGGGTGGAATCCTAAAGGATCATAGGGGAACACTGAATTTTTCTTACACATTCAACTTAGGCAACTGATCTTTTAATTGTTTTGATGTGGAAGTTGTCTTTCATGATATTCTACTGGCTATAAAAAGAGGTCTTAAAAATGTTATCATTGAAGGGGACTCTATAAATTCCATCATGATGTTGAATGGAGAATCCACCCCCATTTGGTCGCTCCATAATCTCATTCAAGCCTCTTGCAAGGATATGACGAGCATTGGTTAGCACAAACACATGAATTCTTATTGAGAATGAAATTCCCCTACAAATGGGATGGCTAAATTAGGGGTCCATTTGTTCAAAAGATTAAATTATAGTATGATTTGCACTTGCTCCCAAAGCATGTGAGATTATCTATCATTAATGAAGCTATCTCTCATATCATACGATATGTCAAAGATTGATCTTAACTTCTCTTAAGAGTGTAATGATTACATGTACTCCCCACTTTCATGAATAAAAATTATATTGATGTAGAGGGATAAAAAATTTCAAGAATGAGTGTTTTAGATTGTATTCACTCACCTGAAGGTGTCTTTAAACCCTACCTTGCAAGTTTTCAACAAGTCTTTCACTCTCTAGGCTTAAACCCTCAAAATACCTATTAGGCTACCTTAAATGATAAAAATATTTCTTGACACCTTATTAGTCTTCTAAAAATTTCAAAATACACTATGAGGTCTTACCAAGCCCTAACTTTCTTGCAAAAAACTCAGTAAGACAAATTTTCACTCAACCCTTAATGACTTCTAGGGTTTTAACACTTTTTGAGAATAAAAACACATGCACACATACCTAAAAACATCTCACATATTATTGAATTAGGACCTCCCCTTTAGTGGAAACCTGGGCAGAAAATTAATGAATATCTCCTCCAAGTTTCATGAATTTTCAACCATTAAAACAAAAGATATGATTTTTTTCTCTCGCTAGAAACTCTAGTTCAACAATAAGGATGTTAGTAGTAATTTTTCCATATATTCATCAAAAAAACATGAAATCATTCCAAACCAATTAAATTTGATTCTTGAAACAATAATCTAACTTCCCATCCACTCATAGATCTATCATTGATCTATACCAGACCGCACAGGACTTATTTCTCACTATTTTTGTAGAAAATTCACTATTTTTTGCATTATTTTTGCTATACCTTGTTTAAAACATCATGAAATCAAATGAAAAAAAATTAATGTGAACCTAAAAACCAAAATCTATCAACCAAACCATTCATAGACCTAAAATTTCTATGGACAATTTCATACAAAACTATTTTCAGACTGAAACTACAAAAAATTATTATTAAATTGAAGAAAAATAGGGTAATTTCACAAAAACTCCTTCAAAAGCTTCTTGTAGCCTCCTTTCTCATTGCTTCCATATAAATGAATTTCCAAAACAGTTAAAAATCATGAAAATTTGTCTTTTCCTTCAAAACCTAAAGTCTTTTTCCATCAAAATTGCAAAATACGCCTCTTTTTCACCCTAGGATTAAAAACCAAAACATGTAAAAAGACCCTACATGGAATTTCATGGTATTTCAAGACCAAATTGGACTCCACAAACCAAAAATCAGGCTGAGGAACAAAATCCAAACCTATAACAAGCCAAAAACACCTAGATTCATTCAAATTTGCATTTTGACAAGAAAATCAAAATTTTAATTTCTAGGCCTAACTAAACCACCTAAACCAATTAAAATGATCTTAATGGACCTCCTAAGACCTTTACCAACTCAAAAAATAATCTTAGCATCAAAATGATTCAATAAAACATCACCAAGGTTATGCTCTTGCATCATACTCCCAAGGGGAAAAAAAGTTAGGTTCCACCTGAAAGGAGGCTTGCAACTATTCTCCCATTGTTGATGATGCTTGATTCTCTCATCCATGTGGAATCCTCATATGTAAGGTGATTCCATTTAACCAAATACTAAAATAATTGATTTCCTGTTGTCTTCTTGCTCTCTCTAGTGTCAAGAATACACTCTAACTCTGGTGGTTTGGGGGTGGTAGATCCTTTATCCAATCAACATCTGATATCTTGTATACATCTACTCCTTCATCAGTATTAGCATCCCCTTTTGGAAACCTTTTCTTCCTAAGATATTCTAAGACACGGTCTCTAACCTTCAAACTAACCTCTCTTCTTTTCAAATATTCACTTTTCCTATACTTTTCCACATTTGTTTGGAGCTGCTATTTCACTTGTTGATGAATATCTTGCATGACAATTGCAAATTGTTCACCCTCTACAATTTTTCTAGAACATTTTGGCACACAAAGTTGTGCTCCCTTAAACAATAGACCATGTTGTATAATACAATCTAGCCACTTCTCCCTATGAGTGCTAATAGGATACTTGCAAACCTCATAAAACTATTTGAAATTATCATCATCCTTATGCACCTCCTTGAGTGCTTCAATCCCAACACATTGTAATTGAATTTCTTGCACCAAAAATGTTATTCTACTCAAAGCATCAAACACCTTATTACTCTTCCCCTTCTTGTGTTTGATTGTGAAAGTCTAGCTTTTGAGGTACTCAACCCACTTAATGTGCCTTGCATTTGACAAAATCTTACACCTCTTGGATGACACTCTACTTGTGTTAATATGATCTAGCTCATTCCCATCAATTTATTTCATACCAACCTTGTTACTTTTAGTATCAAAATCACTATCATGATCTGCAACTTTCATTTGTTGCTCCATTTGTAGTTTTAGCCATATTAATTTTCCATTTTCCATCTTCAGCTCAGTTTGAAAATTCTACTACTCTGAATGCCCTTCCTTCATCAAGCATTGCTCATTCAGCTCTGCAATTTCCTTCATATCAACTTTGTTTCTCTTAGCATCCAAATTCCTATCATTTTTAACCTTCCAAACAAGTTTACAGTTTGTATCACTTTTTTTGACATCATCCTTTCCTTTTTATATCTTACATTCTTAATTTTGTTGGGGTGTCATCTTATAGGCTACTTTGTTTGGTAGACTAACCCCTGGTATAAAGTCTAGATATGGTGACTATTATATCTCATTGAAGGCAAGGAGTTAGGAAGTTCATCAACAACTATATCTGCATAACCCTTTAACATGTCTTGAATCTCCCATGGCAACTCATCAATTCTTGTTGTTGTTATGATAGTCCTAGGTTTGTTCATCACTGCACAACCTATCTCTTCCTCTTCCATTGTCTTTAGAAACTCTTTTTCATCCAATATCACCACACTTGATCCAACCTTTTAGTCTTTATCTTCTTCCTTCAAATGTACTAAGATATAGGTAACTCCATCCTTCTCTAAAACATAGACATTCTTCCTACCATCATGCATTGTTTTTCTATCATATTTCCAAGGCCTAAAAAATAACACATTGTACACATCCATAGAGATTATATCACATAACACCTTGTCTTTGGGTGGGTGCATGGAGATGGGTAGCCAATTTGTGGCCACTTTCAAAAAAAGTTTTGAAAAGTCATAATGCGAGCATGTTATAACGTGCTCGCGTTATTACATGTTAAAAGAAAAAAAAAGTGAAACTCATTCATTCTTCATTTCAATTATGTTTTTTGTTGTGCCCATGGCCAAAACCCCCATTTTTCGTGCTCGCATTCTAGGAGGAGGTATTGTGCAAAAATATTCACCAACGGTTGCTATTTCTTCACAAGGATGGCA
Source organism: Sequoia sempervirens (assembly GCA_007258455.2). Classification (NCBI taxonomy): domain Eukaryota; kingdom Viridiplantae; phylum Streptophyta; class Pinopsida; order Cupressales; family Cupressaceae; genus Sequoia; species Sequoia sempervirens. The sequence goes on along the minus strand of VDFB02255489.1, from coordinate 1,308 downwards.
CAACGATGAGGTGGAGGTGTGAGAGGTAAGGATTGTTTGCTTTTTGTTTTGAATTTGTTAGTTTTAGGTTGTATTTGATATATATTTTTTTGAATTTGTATGAGATGCAAATCAACCTGAAAATCCTCAAAATCCTCAACAAGAAGAGCAACCAAATCCTCAAGAACAAAATACTCAACAACAAAATCAACCTCAACAAAAACCTCCACCAATCACCCAACACCCTCCTAGCACTCAACAAAATTCAATGAGTGAAATTGAGAACAACAAAAAAAAATTGAGGATTTGATCAGTCGGTTGAGTGATCCAAATGGTTTAACCATAGAAAGAATGACCCTAGCAAGTTCATTGAAAGATATGTTAAAAATGTAGATTCAATTAGAAAACACATAACTGGATGGCAAGATAGGAGGTAGGCAGCTAGGGCTTATTATGTGGATAAACTATCATATGAAGATGTAAAGGATTTAAAAATTACAAAAGGTGATTTGTGCTCATTATTCACTGATTGACGCACAAATCAAAATCTTACCCTCAATGTGAAGAGGTTTCCTATTCATTGGTGCCACCACCAACAAATTAGGAACTATTTCTATGATAGGTGGTACATGGTCTTTGATTACCCATTGTGCAACAATTGTGAAGTCCCATAGTATTTTCTTAGGAAACTATATAGTGAGTTCATATCAAAGAAAATCCAGTGATGTAAGCCTAAGCCATTAACTCCAATGGTCATGTCACTGACGACTTATCCAAATCCTTTCATTAAATATTAACCATGCAATGTGTAGGTTTTCTAGATTCGAAGATATGGGAGAAGATCTCGATCATACCCCACCAACTCGTAGACCTAAGGTGTCACCTTGTTATTTGGCATGAGGTCAGCAAAAGGAAGATGTGTGTGCTGTATGGAATGTGGGGCCCAATCTCCACTATTGAGCTCATAACCCATGGTTTTAGATCGACAACAAAGATCAAAAGGTAATGTAAATCTTTGTTGTTCCTTGATAAATCGTAGGAGGAAGATGAAGGTTGGTTAAAAGCCATGAGGTCAACGAGATTGCGATGCATAGCTCTAGCCATTCAGTTTGTGAAGTGCATAGGACCTACCAACATGGTAGTTGGTTTCTGAGATGGATTAATATTATTGGTCATGACGAAGGTGAACAATGCTTCATTGGATGTCAAACCAAGTTAGCTCGAGATAAACTATTTGATCTACCAACTCTTCAGGAGATCAGCGGGCAGTATTCAAAGTTGGAAAATGGCACATGGTGGTCATTTTATCATGCAACTGGTGAAGCATTA